>OV725082.1:67510801-67555019 GCA_928085145.1 Nezara viridula
ATATAGGGAAGAATTATTTGACGTATTTCCTTTAGTAACGTTCCTCTGCATTTTAATTCCGCTTCATCGTATATAAAGTTATTATTTAGCAACTTTTTCCTTTCTGAAAATATGAAATGATGATTCATGCTATAAATAATAAGTGATGAGAAGATGGTAAAAAACAAACTCATATTTGAATAAGAGTTTCGCCAGGAGTGAGTAGTTGTAGAAAACCTTGATTTTTGTCTTTGGTAAATTATGCAACAAGGAATGATTCCAGATGATATTTTATTTTATATATAAATTTTCATATTCCAATATGAATAGCCTAAGAAGGGCAGAGATGGAGTTAAGGCCTACATGATCTGTCATGCCAAAAAAAAAAATATATATATATATATATATATATATATATATATATACACACACAAACACCGGCCGATATACAGGGGGAGGAAGGACTTTCGGGCTGAATCCCCCCTCCCCCAAAAATGGTAAAATATAACATGTTTTACAGAAAACAATATTAAAAACTATCACTAAAAATACTATTTTTTAAAATTTAGTATTTATTTGACCGCACCCTCCTCCCCCTAACCAACTCCTCATATAATATCACGGTCAACCATCTCTACATCATTAAAAACTATCTGTTAAAGTATTCTTGTTCGTTTAATTAAATTTAAAAGGACTCCAAGAACCACCTAAACACTATTTCATATAGGTAGTCAATTTCTTTCTATTCTTTTTTCTAATTATTTATCGTTATATGTATATGAAAAAAAAATCTTTGGGGCTGAAGCCCCGCCCTCAAAATTAATTCCTGGATCCGCTACTTGTATGTGTAAATTTCCATTGGAAATAATACAAGGTACTACAATAAGCATTAATTCGTACTCAATAAATAGAAAATAAAAAGAATTATATATAATTTTCTTCCATTTGCCACTGGTAATGGTACTGATTGGAGGACTCAGTCTATTACACCTCCTCCTCTTTCTCAAATCTTTGAAATGAAGTCCAAAAGACATGGCCACTTTATAGAGGAAGTTTCCTGTTCTAGAATTCTGTCTAAACCCAGAAGTTTGTATTTGAGCGACACGAATCGCTTACATTCTGTTATATTGGTTAAGAGCAGTTTCCGGTTCTTGTCAGATGGCTGAGTTCACCGTTGACTATCCTGCAGATCTTTAGATGTCTTTCAAGGTTGCAGTGGTCTGTTCGTATCCATATGATTACTTGGATTTCCTTTTTAGCTAGTCCTTCACTCCTTACCTGCTTTTTCCTTATCATTCCTTTACCTAATCAACGCTTTATTTTCCCTGATGTTTCGTTAATAGTCTTATCGAAAGTTCTGGTCCCATAATAGGGATTTCAGATCCCTTTCTTGCGATGATGCCTGCTTCTCGTTACCTTCAATTACCTTATGTCCAGGGTTCCACACTAGATCTACAAAACTTGGAGCAGGCTTCAGTACCTGTTTACAGTCAGTCGCCAGTGCGGAGGTCCCTTTGGGGAATTTTAAGGCTTGAAGTGCTGACTGACTAAACGAATAGATGCCAACACTCTCACTGTTAATAATTTCCAAACATGCAGCTGCCGATGATATGGCACACTTCTGCCATAAATACGGTAACATGCTTGCATAATGGGATGCTTAGTTCCATATTTAAATTCTCTAGGAAGACTCCAGCGTCCGTTAAGCCGGTCGAGTCTTTCTTAGATCCGTATGTGAAACAGGGCATATAGTTCTTTTGAGTTCCTATTGTACCCGGCGCTTAATCTGTTGTTTTCCGATGCATGAAGTTGACTTTACTTGCAACTGCGCAGTAGCGCATCTAACAAATGTCATGTTACTGATTATTTCGAGCGAATTGTCTTGATGTACATATTAGGTTATTGATGAAGCTTTAGGTTATGAGCCGATGTCTGGAATATTATCTTCTTAATGAACGACTGGCAGGTGACAGAGAGAAAGAAATTGATAGATCAAGTGGATTGAGTTAAAGGATTAATTTTTTCATAGAATTTTAGTTTGCTGTTTGTATTTTTTTTTAATGTGTGTTTGTTTTATGTGTTTGAGTATACCCAAACTGGCCACAGTATGATGTGTATGTTGTAAACTAGTCGCTTTTTTCGTAAATTAAAAGAGAATCTAAAAATATTGAACGTGAGAGTATTGGTTATATCGTATCGACAGTACGTGTCTATCAATTTCGTATGAATTAAATAAAAATTATAATATATATGAAATATATATAGTATACATGTATGTGTTTTTTTTAATTTCTGGATAGGGGTAAAATCTTTTATAAGACGAAGTGTAACCATCAAAAGCCACACAACAGTGTGAGATTCCTGCTCACTTTAGCTTTTTAAAACCACCTCCCAATTCTTCTTTACCACCCTATGGAACCGCTGTCAAGCATTACTTCACGGGGTTCAGAAGGTCTATATGCCTACTTCTTCTTTTGACGCATATATGTATGTGTGTGTATGTATATACATATAAAGATTATATAGAAATAACCTTGTTTTTCACCTTAAAAATTATCGGATAAGAGATTTGAATTCAACGGAGGAGAAATCTAAATTGTTCGGTAAAATAAAATAAAGTATGTTGGCAGCAGGAAAATTAATTCGTAGTTATTCTTCAGAGTAAGTTTTCATTGTTATTATACAATAGCTGTCTTGAAGGTATTGTTCATTGAAGTCAAACTTTTGACAAAGATGCCTATAAATAAGTTTTGTTATGGTGAATGGAATATAATACAGAGAATAATATATAATTAAACGAACGGATGGAAGTGCTTAAAAATAAAATTAAGTTAAATCATCTTCTCCAAGTCTATTTGGCTGGTGTCTCCAAATGCTTTGAAATATACAAGAACGTACTGTACTGAATAAAATGTTCAACTTGAAGTCAAACAAACAAACAAGCTTTTTGTTATTACTTATCAATATATGAAATATACAGTGAGGAAAAGTATTCCGATCTTTAAAAAAATTAAAAACTCGGATTCTCAGCGGATATGGACGTTTTGAGGACTCCTGAGTCCTATAACCAAGTATTGCAAAAGTCCATGTTTATAAGAACAAAAAATACCAGTCGTTAGACAATGCATCGAATTATTACTCCGGAATAGTTAAAATATTTTCGTTTAATTGTGAAATACAAGCCGCTTAAAATATTTCAAGCAATTTTTACAGATAGATAAAACAATGGTAATTATCTTTCATTACTTTAGCCACCTTAATAGATTTAAATATGAATAATCGTAATACTCATAAATAAAATGACCACAACACACTGTTGTTAGGCAAGGTCCGTAGAAGGTTGAAAAGGAGCTGGACGAGGGATCTTTCCGCCTAACAATTAATATAAATATCAGGCGGGGAGGGAGTGCCGCTGGGTACTGACACTCCCCTCCTCATGCCTCTCACACGAAACTTACTATTTTTTTATTATTTTTTATGATTAAATTTAATTTTTTACTATTATTATAGATCATAAATTATATTATATTTTATTTATTTATTTATTTTATTTTATGCAATTTGCACCTGCGCAGCTGCGCATCTAGCAAATTTGTTGTATTTTTATTGTCTTGGTGTAATTGCTTGATTTTTTTTTTTTTTTTTATTGATGTAGTAGGTCTCTTGGCCATTTTCTTCTTAATCTTCGTTGCTCAGGTAACAGGGAGCAGGAGATAGAAAGAACCAGAGGATTGGAGTGATTTTGGGTTGAAGAATGAAATGTAGTGTATTTGTCGTGGATGTAGGATTTTACTGTTGGGATGTTTAAGTCGTTATGTATAGTAGTGTTTGAAATGTACCAAGGTGCGTTAACAATTTTTCGTATAATTTTTGATTGTGCTGTTTGTATTTTATTTATGTGTGTTTGTTTTGCTGAACCCCAAAGTTCTGCTCCATATGTCCATATTGGTCTCAGTAAGGTGTTGTAGATAAGTCGCTTGTTTCGTAAGTTAAGTGAAGATCTGTAGTCCAGAAGATGTGAAAGTTGGCTATATCGTCTAGTAAGTTCTTGTCTTTTTAATTTCGTATGTATGTTCCAAGTAAGCCTTTTGTCTAAGTAGAGTCCAAGGTACCGTACATAGTTCTTTGAAGGCACTGGATTATTGGCAATCGTTATGGGTGGACATGAGGCTTTCCTAAGAGAGAAACTAATGTGGGTGGATTTTGTACTATTAATTTTGATTCTCCAGTTTTCAAACCACTTTTCAAGAGAATGAAGATGGTTTTGTAGGGCAATTGATGCGATAGTAGGATTTTTGTGTGAAGATAGAATAGCAGTGTCGTCAGCGAAGCAATAAATGGTGGTATTAGGGTGCTCAGGGATGTCAGAAGTGTATATAGAATAGAGGATTGGGCTCAAGACGCTACCTTGTGGTACGCCTTTGTGTTGGGGAAAGAAGGAAGATACAGAAGAGTCTACGGAAATACAGAAAAATCTATTAAGAAAGTAGGATTGAAGAATTAAAAAATAAGTGGAAGGTAAGTGCGGTTTTAGTTTCCATAATAGGCCCTTGTGCCAGACACTATCAAATGCTTTCTCTATGTCGAGAAAGACGGCAGAGCAATATTCCTTTTTTTCAAAAGTCATAGAGATAGCATCTACTATCCGATGGCACTGTTGCACAGTAGAGTGATAACAGCGAAAGCCAAACTGGTGATTTGGTATCACTTCACTATATTCTAGAATAGGCTTCAGTCGGTTTAGTAATAGTTTTTCAAATAGTTTGCCCATTATTGGAAGAAGTGCTATAGGACGATAGGATGAAGGAGAAGTGGTAGGTTTTGAAGGTTTGGCAATCATTTTGATTGTGGAGAGTTTCCAAAGGAGAGGAAAATAGGTAGTGCGTAAAATGGAGTTATAGATATGTGTAAGAAACAAAACAGCTTTTCGAGGTAGGTGTCGAAGAATGAAGGGAGTGATTAGATCATAGCCAGGAGCTTTTTTGTTTGGTAGTCTGTTGATTTCTTTGTAAATTTCTTTCGGATGAAATGCCGGTGGGGGTAGTGATAAGGGTAGTGGTGTTGTCAGTTCTTCTTCTATTGCGTCAGTAAAATTATTGTCCTGTATTCTGTTTGTCCCAAATACTTGTGCAAGATATTTAGCGAATTCATTGGCTTTTTCTTCGCTTGTTATTGCCCAAGTGTTGTCTGTACGTCGGAGAGGGTATTGAAGGTCTTTTTTCTTTAGTATACGTCTTGTTGTTGTCCATATTGATCCATTTCTATTGTTTATTGTGTCTATGTAGTCTTTATAGCTGTCATTTTTAAATTTTAATAGTTTTTCGTGAAGTTTTCTAGTTAGTTTGTTGAGTTCTGTTTTGTACGATGGATATCTAGTTCTTTGCCATAGGGCTCTAATCCTACGTTTTTCTTTTATAAGATTATGTATTGGCTGAGGTAGGTAAGAAGCAGGTTTAGTGTATGTCTTTGGTGGTCTCGTTGAATGCCAAATAGCCTCTTGTATACTTTTTGTTAGGTCGTTGACTGCATTGTCGAGGTCGTCAGCTGTACTAATTAAAGTGTTTAACGTAATTTTGTTGTTTAAAAAATGTTTAAAGTCGTCCCAGTTTATGTAACCGTTAATTAATGTCGGGGGTTTGGGTTTAACGAAAGGGTTGTTCGAAAGTTCAAGTAAAATTGGGCTATGATCAGATGAAAGGTCAAGGAGAGAGGAAACGTTGGAATGTGCATGTGGTAAGGAGCTTGTGACAAAGAAATCAAGAAGATCGGGAGACTTTGATAGTGAAGTAGGCCAGTAAGTAGGTTGAGATGGCGAAATTACAGAAAATTTCAAATCTTCAATACATTTTTGTAGTCTTTTTCCACGAGTATTGGACACTCTAGATCCCCACCTTGTGTTTTTTGCGTTAAAATCTCCTCCTACAATGAATGATTTTCCCATTGTCGAGAAAATAGCCTTTAATTCATTCGTGGATATAACTTTATTGGGAGCTATATAGACTGAGGCAATCGTGAGTTGGAATTTTGAGGAGTTTAGAGAAATATTGGTGTATTGTAGGGAATTCGTAGAAGCAGCAGGAAGAATATGGTGATTTAAGGACTTGTCCACAATAATTGCAGTTCCTCCATGTGCTGTGTGGTCTGGATGGTCAGTTCTGTAAGTTTCGTAATCTTGTAGCTTAAATGTTTGTTTGTCTGTTAAATGAGTTTCAGTAATCAGAGCTATGTTTATGTCATGTTCTTTTAAACAAATTTCCAGTTCATTTTTTCGTTGGAGCAGACCATTGGAGTTCCATAGGAGTATTTTTAGAGAAGGTGATTTCGAATTAGTCATTGGAAGGATTAGAAATGAAAGTAGAAACTA
The DNA here is from genome assembly GCA_928085145.1 of Nezara viridula. Classification (NCBI taxonomy): domain Eukaryota; kingdom Metazoa; phylum Arthropoda; class Insecta; order Hemiptera; family Pentatomidae; genus Nezara; species Nezara viridula. The sequence goes on from OV725082.1 coordinate 67,517,145, forward strand.
GTTTAGTTAGAAGTTCTAAAATAGGGGATAAAAGGGATTTAAGTTCAGTTAGAAGAGGTTCCATAGAAGATTTTATAGCTGAAGAAATATCAAAAGTTGAAGTAGAAGGTTGGATAGAAGCTGTAGAAGGATATCTCCCTGTTACCTTAGCACAGGAGACCCCTGCCACGGTAGACGGTTTATCACTACTCTGCGGTGTTAGATCTTTCTCTTCTAATTTTTGAACTGATTTAACGTGTTCTTCATTTGTTTCTATTGATATTAATTTAGCTGTTGAAGGATCCATTATATTTGGAGTCTGTGAAGGGAGGGGATCTATCTCTAATCCTGATCCAGAGGTTATATGGTTGACAAATGGTTTGTTTTTTAGATATATTAGTTTTTTGAATGTAGCGCATCCTTTGTAATTGGCTGGGTGAGCACCTTCGCAGTTAGCACATGTGGCGGGCGTTTCTCTAGTTTTTGTACAGTTTGCTGTAAGGTGTGGTCCAGTGCACTTAACACATTTGGCGGGAAGACTACAGTACCCTTTTGTATGGCCATAGGTTTGACATCTTTGACACTGTGGTGGTTCCTTTCTTAAGTATGGTTCCTCTACTTTTATTCTAGTATATAATAAAAATTCTAGATTAAAAATTTCTTGATTAGTTGGACTTTGTTCCAAATCTATAAAAAATATCGGTAGCGGTACTTTTGTTTTGGGATGTTTTGCGTTACTAATATTTTTTACTCTGTATCCTAGTTCTTCGAGTTCGAATTTGATATCTTCAATTTCTGTAGTGTGATGAAGATTTCGAATGACAACACGAAATGGTTTTTCATTCTGTAATTGATATGTGTAAAATGTTGCATTTTGTGCTTTTAATAGTTTTATTATTTTTCGATAATCATCTGGAGTAGATGGAAATATTTTTGTCTCATTTGTGTTAGAAAGACAATAAAACCCGCGAGGTCCGACTTCTGTTGATAAATTTTGACATAATTCTTTGAAGTTTTTAACTGATTTTAAATTTATAGAGGGGGGTTTAGGAATATTCTTGGTTGACAATTTGTCCTGAGTGTTAGACGACATAGGAACGGGTTGAGGTGCGATTTCTTTGGTTGAAGTAGCATTTGTTTGTTTAAGTAATTCGTTGGATGGGATAACATTTGTTGTTTTTGTGATAGACGATACGTTAGATTTCTGGTTAGTCCCTCTACTACGAGTAGACGCTTCAGTTTTGTCCTGCTTAGAAAGGTTTATGAAGGCAGGAGTCCGTTTTCTATTAGTTACAACTTTAGGTTTTTGAGTTTTTGTCATACTGCAAGTCTAAATGTGACTTGCTATTTGAGGGATGAACTTTTTTATACCAATTGGTTAGTTCTTTTCTTACTAACCTGATAAAAAATTACTAACCTTCTTTTTTTGAAGAGGGGGTATATCTTTCCGGATCAACTTTTTAAAGCTGTTCTTTTTGTTTTCCAGTACTTCTTGCTTTCAATATTTTCGTCTAGAAGTCGATCAATATCGAGTTATTTCAATTTTAATCTAGATTGAATTTTTAAAGTTATTTACTTTTTCAATCGATCATATGATATTATATTTAAATTTAAAAAATAATTCATTATAAGCTAACCTTATTTGAGCAGAAACGTGATTCTTTAAGCTGGAAAATGAAAGTTACGTCACCCGCGCCAGATTTTTATAAATATATCAATAGTCTATTTTTATCTTAATTTATTGAATGACCATGAGTAATATCTTTTAAACAACAATGGTAGGGAACAAGAGAGCTATTTTGGGACAAGTGGCAACACCATTTTTTTTTTTATTCATAAAATGTATAGGCTGTATTGCAAATTTCTTTTTGACCAACATTTTGAAATCTCGTGTAGCCTAAAGTAGTTCGTTAAAGATATCCATTCAAGCCTTCCAGATATTCATTCGAAATGTGTATCCATTGATCAACGATAACGTTTAAGTTAAAGACTTATGAATGCTGAACTAAGTTTCTGGAATAATAAAAAATAATGTTTTTGGTTTATATATATATATATATATATATATATATATATATATATATATATATATATATATATATATATACATACCTTAAACATATTTCCAAATAAAGTCTTTAATTTCATCTCATTCTGAGGGCCATTTAGTGATTTTTTACTATGATATTGAAAAATGGCCCCCCGAACGTCATTCTTGAATGAACTTTTTTTTTGGCCACTTCTGTTTGTTTCCAACCCCCTCCCTCATCGTCCCCCAGAAATTGATATCTCTGTGAGTTATCGATCTCTCGCTGAAGATGACAGCCCTGGCTTTGGATTTATACTCGACCTAAATGATTGATTCCTTCTCCTCAGTCATACTCTTCATGAGAACTTTTAAAAACTTTCGAGCTCCTTATTCTTCTCTGCTTTCATGGGCTTTATCGGTAAGTAATGGGTTTATAACAGAAAGTTATAGCCAGTTCATGTGGCTTCGAATATATTTTGTTATCTAACTCTGCACAAAGTAACGACTCAAAAACAAAGTAACTCTTCATCATGACCTTGATATACCATTTCTCTATGACATTATTTCAATCTAGTTCTTCAGTAACGTCCTCATTACCCTAATATGTTACATTATCCTGTAATTCAATGTCTTATGTTTAATAAATGCGATGTGGTTGAGAGAACAATTATTTTGTATATCTCACAATTATTCTATATCTAAAAGTATAGACTGCTTAAGATCGAGTGACTATAAATTTGTATTTGTATATTGTGGAATGAACTATATTGGAAATTTTGTAATATATACGTAAAAAGGCCGCAAATTATTAGACAATGGTTTATTATTTCCGAATAATTATATATATATATATATATATATATATATATATATATATATATATATATATATATATATATATATATATATATATATATATATATAAATTTTATAATCTTTCTGAGATGTGGTAAGAAATCTAGATGCTTTACCACATCTCAGAAAGATTATAAGAAAAGTTTCTTCCTTAAGACTATTTTATTATTTATCTTGGGTGAAAACAATTTAAAAATGAAATTACTCAAAAAAAAACAATCTCAACTACTTCCGAAGAAAAAATGTATTCCAGTTATTAAATAACTTTTATATTGCAACATATGTTCAAACCACCAAGCTATCCGATTCCGATGATTTTTGTTTTTTAGGTAATTTTATTATCTTTCGAATAAGCTTACAAACGAACGATTAGAAAGTGTGTACTTGTTGAATGATTCGCATATAAAATTTAGCATTAATCATATATCTTTTTGTTAGCTTCTTTTCGTGAAAGGATGTTGCTTACATAAATTAATAGTATTCGCGAAGAGGGCAATTTTCATTAAAACCGTTTCGGCGTTACAATTTATAGCGACACATGTTTTTCTTCTGCCGTTTTGAAACAAAAAGGCGGATGGTAATGATGAATTCGGAGGATTATCCTGAGGTAACGCCAAGTTGGGCCGCCCTCAATCCAATGAGTCCGTGCGACTTTTTATTATTCGATTTTCGGATTCTACGTATTTCGATACTTTTTTTTTTTTTTGGTCGACCACAAAGTTCCAATACTAAAAAAAAATTAACAAAAAAAAAATGATTTTTGCGTAGAAATAAAGCTTCTTTTCTGCGTATTTTCCAAATTTTTTTTTCTAATCCTCCTTTATTTGAATAAATTACAATATACACATATATTTCTACTTGCTTGTTATCTCTGCTTCCCAAACATTTAGAAATATAAATTCTAGAATAATATTGTACTTACATTCGAGTAATGTCTTGTAAATAATTTGGAAGGCAATCATAAATAAAAAGGAAAATAATAATATAGAAAAATAATTTCTGATCACATGTTTGACAATTGAAAATTTGCCGATTTCCTATAACAGAGTAAAAATAGTCAAGGAAAAATCACACCTTTCACACGCTGTTAATCTTTTATAGTACACCATACCTCTATCTAAATAAAAAATAAACTTTTCTAAGGAGTGTTTTACATTTCACGGTAAATTTTCAATTAGGAGGACGTGCTAGGGGAATTTCCATCAAAAACCAAATTGGGACTAATTTGTATTAAAATACTTAATGCTGCGATGCGGGGGAATCTGTTGAATATTCTAGGCTTCCATTCTGAATTCTCAGCCAGGAGCCATCCAAGAACCCATGAAATATTTACCCCTTGGACTGGATGCCTCCAAAAGCCCAGTGAATCATTGAAGTGACGGGGGGGAAGTGCCCTTTCACGATCGGATCGGGAAAATCTCAGCTTGTAAAGCAAAAAATATATTGTATTATTTAGGAAATTAATGGAATTACAAAAACCAATAAATGCTTAAATTACTTTTTTCAATAAGAGAAAAAAAATAGACTGTTGGATTGACTCTCTCTGATATTGCTAGAAATGAGTTGGGATCGTAAATTGAAATACACAAAAAGAAAACTAGAGGAAAAAAGATGAATTTTAGTGAGACCCATCGTTCGTATTCATAAAGTTGAGTTTGTTTCTTCTAACTTTAACATAAAAGTAATTGAGCTGCATAAAAAAAAAAAAGTATTGATTTTTCTACCAATTATAATTTCATATTTTTTCATACCAGATATTTTTCATGCAAATTTAATCACTACTGGAACTTTAGGCTTCATTTGAACGTCAATAATCAACTGGAATATTCTTGAGTACCCAGACAGTATTTTAGTTAATAAATAAAATACTTTCTGAAATTAAAATAGATAAAACACATTCACACCTATATATAATATTTGCATTCGCCCAGGGGACTATGAGTCATGCTTTGTTCCCCAAATATTGAAGCGAAGGACTCCAGAAGATCCCACTGCTTCTCTGAGAGCACTAGAGAAACAAACGAAATAATAATAAATTTATTTTGAGTATTTAATAGTTGACCGTTGTATTATAAAGGAAGATGGTCCGGGGTAGCGGTCATAAATAGGCTAAATAGTGTCAAAACTATTTTATTAAAATCCAATGTTTCGACCCGACTTTGCAGGTCTTCTTCAGGGAGGTGTGTTCAGATAGGAGTTTCACTTAAAACTGAAGTGAAACGCCTAAGTGAACACACCTTCCTGAAGAATGAAGAATGAATTCGGGTTGAAACGTTGGATTTTAATAAAAATAGTTTTGCCACTATTTAGAATATTTATGACCGCCACCCCGGACCATCTCCTTCCTTTAATAAATTTATTTTATGATATTTACAATTTGCAATATGTACATGATAATCAGTCATATATTGGTGTACAACATTTCACACTAATGTTGTACTAATTTTTTAACTTAAGTATGATTCTTTAGTTGTAGTTTTTTTTGGAAAAACTAATAAAAATACCTACATATATTTTTTTTTTGTAAATAAAATAAATTTTATTGGTATTTGTTCAAGATCGCTAAGCTGGCTTATGGCTATCCAATATGTTACAACAACTTTTCGCTTGTATTGATGAGACACCGCCTTTAAGATATTTTCGATTTTTCTTTTGCGTTCTGAATGTTTGAATTAATTATATGAATTCCTTATAGATTGTAAATCTATTTTAGATTTGTTTAATTGTTGTAGAGATAGCTATCAATTACGAGAGCGCAATAGATGACAGGGATGTCTGATGGAGACAGATCACTATTAGAGACTCTAATGGAATAGAGCGTGTCCTCTTCTCATCTGCAATTCCAGGGAAGATTAGCACGGTTTTGCATAGTGGCTGGAGAACCGCTTCCTAATGGTTAAATGTTGCTTAAGATTATTCTTATTATAGGCACTCAGCATACAAAAATTATTTGATTCGAGTAAATAATATTTTTAATTTTTCTTATTAAAAATCTGCCTATGAAACCTATTCGACTGTGTTTTAAAGGCAATGAAAATCGCTAAATCATCACCACGTTGTAAAATAAATTAATAGTTTACACAGGAATTAATGGCAAGAAGTAAAGAGATAGTATTCGTATGGGCATACTTTCATTATATCGAGGTAAGATTCCATGGTACAGACCTCCTTTTATCGAATTATTAACACTTAAAATTTCGTGAATTTACGAAAATTGTCGGAAATGAAATGATAATACTTTTATTATTATGGTCCGTTTTCTATTTGGAGATCGGCCAATTTTGTCTATTCAATTTTTTTTTAATAATAATAATAATAATAAATTTATTTATTGAGCAATTTCACAAATGCCTTTTGGCATATTTTGTAAATGTGATGTTCGTTAGCGAACCTCCTCACCGGGATTAGCGTGAATGCGTGATTGGAGAAACCTCCCAATGAAGGCACTCCTAACGTGATTCTCAATGTAGCAGATCCCTGCTCCAGAGGCGTTTGAGTCTCCTTGGTGGATTCTGTGGTAGTGTGTCTGTTAGTAATGTTTGTAAAAGTGGATTAGGATGTCCAGCTAAGGAGTCATGGAAATTTTTGTGATATTTTTTAATTACATCAGTCACTTGTATTGTTTGTAGGTCTTTATGAAGTGATTTATTGGTTATGTAGAAGGGACAATGAGTGATATACCGGAGAAATTGAGACTGAAAAATTTTAAAAGTCTGTAAGTGTGTTTTTTTTTTCATGAACCCCACACCTGAGAGGCATACGTCCATATTGGTCTGAGTAGCATGTTGTATATAGTCATTTTGTTAGAAAGTGATTGTTTTTATGGTGTAGCATTCGTCTTAGTAGTGACAATCGATGGTTCCATCTCTTTTTCAATGTAGTCACGTGTGATTTCCAGGTCAGTCGTGTGTCCATTGTGAGTCCTAGATATTTTGTCTCTGTATGATGTCTATTTAAATAGACAAGGTTTGCCGATCAACCTAATTTTTTTTTAAAGATCTTTTTATTATATTTTACTGACATTATGAACATATCAACTTTTGATTTTCTTTTATTTAGTGATCTAACTAATTCTGATATAAATTTGTTTATTTGTATTACATTGAGTTAAATATATAAACGTTATTTCTTTTTATGGATATTGTAATGTTGTGTATACTAAAAACCATATATCAATAAAGCAGGAGCTAAGAAAAAGTTCTGTCTATTACTTTATTTTTTCTTAAGCAATGAACAATCGAAATTATCTATTTTCAGTATGGAAGCAAAAAAATGATGAATTTATATATATATATATATATATATATATATATATATTTTTTTTTTTTTAAGCTAGTGTTATCAATCACTGGATAATTTATATTAAAAAATCAATAACCAAAATGTAAGAAGTATGAATCTTATAAAATTTTCGTCAATTACAATGATGAAATTGTCTCATTAGTTTGAAGTTTGCAGATCTGTGGTTTCCTTAATAAGCCATACCATATTTACAATACCATAAAAAAAAAAAAAAAAAAATTTACATCTATATAACAAAAGCAAAAACTATAATAAACCAAGGAAATGTAACCTAAAGTTAAAATTAAATAAAATACAGAAATTTGTAGTAAAATTAAATAAATAATAATTAAAAGAAAGAAATAAAAATACCATCATAATTAATTAAAATAATTAAAATCAGGCAAGAAATCTCTAGTTCCCCAACGTGTGAAGGACAAAACGAGAGATCCCAGCGCTTCTCTCTTAGTCGGATCACCGGCATTACCAGTCCGGTGGAGACTGAGAGAGGGCACTAAATGACTTGAGTGGAGAAGCTGGCCATTGCCAAAACTACAAGGGGTTACGATGGTGGATTAGGTTCAGGTGAAAATTTGAGAATCGGGATGGAATAACGTCAAGGAATGTAACGAGGGATGTAAAGGTCATGATGTAAGTTTTTGTTTGCAAAATAATAAGAAGTATTGACTGTTTCACGGAGGACTTTAGACTTAAAGAATTGGATGCGTTTGATGTTCAAAAATTTAGTTGTCTCCCACACGGATGATCTTATTTAAAGATATTCTTTGTTTAAGAGGTTAAGAATAATTCTTGCTTGTTATAACATTTTTTTTTTTTTTTTTGCCTTGCGAATATACTTCTACTAAACCCGTATACATACACACATTTGAGAAACGTGACAGTTTCTCTTATACTTATTTCCTTTCCCAACAGTCGTAAGGAACACAAATGATTCTTGGGGTGTGGTTTATGTGTCACCACTCACGTATACGTTATTTTCTTTTGGTCCATTCCTGAGGAACGTGTCGCTCTCTACCACTGACATTTTATGAGAAAATTTAATACTCAATGATTTTTTTTTTACGTGCCAAATGCTTCAGTTGGTTCTTCCCAACCCCTTAGTTCATCTTTAGGTTTAGACTTGAGGGTCTCTTTCTTCCTCCCTTTTCCATCTCAAAATGAAGAAATGATGATCTGGTGTATATTGTGTTCTTTTCACTTTCTTCTATACTTATGTAAGAACGGTTTACGGTATACAAAGACCAAAGGTTCGCTATAATTATGTACAAAACCTTTGATCAATAAACAGTACTCCTAAAAGTACTGGATCTAAGTACTTTTAGAGATAAAGTAAAAATTATGAATAATGGAGAGGATTTTTTTTTTGTCTTCAGTTGTTCATCCGCACCTGTCATAGTAGTGACAATTAGCAGATTTGTTGTTAAGTAGAAGATGGCATGATAGGCATGACGAAGAATGGAGCCCTGCAGCACCTCTTCCCTGGTCTGTTTACATCCTAAAAAGGAGATCCTCGGGAAAGGAGATCTCTCATCCAGGTCCTTTTCAGTCGCCTCATGATGAGCATTTCAGCCGTGCCCATGTCGTTGATAAGTCCATTGTGATGTCCGTGTAGTTTCAGATAAAATCGGCATTTAAGTGTACGTATGTGCTGGTCAATGGTTGGTTGTTTTAAGTCGGTATGCAAAGTCTTGTTGTTAACATACTATGGAGCTGCAGTTATTAGTCTTAAAATTTTAGATTGAAAAGATTGTAGTTTTTGTAAGTGAGTCTTTTTTCCTGAATCGTAAATCTGTGAGGCGTATGTCCAACTGGGTTTGAGCAGGTAAGTGCATGTATTTAGTTTTTGTCTAATTTTCAATTTTGATTTTGAAAACAGTGAGTATTGTATTTTCAGTCACTTGTTCAAAGTCTTTCTAGTCATTTTGACGTGTGGACCCCAGGTCATCCTTCTGTCAAATATTAGTTCGAGGTCCGTTAAATAGTGTCCGTTAAATAAAAAAATATTTATATCTTTCGTTTTCTATAACTTACAAATTTAGATCACTTGAAGTTATTTTTTTCTTCATTACTGTTAAAAATTTTCACATTATGTGGGCGGTAAATAATTTTCTGTCTCTATCAACATATTGTTAGTAATAATTGATAATTTGAATTGGAAGGCGGTGGGAGTAAACTTTGGTTAATGAAGGAGTGGGTGGAGGTGGATAGTTAAGGTGAGGTCCCTCTTAGGGGACTTGTCTCCTTCCAACTTTGCCTGTGGAATGCGCTGCTAATTTAACGCCTCGATGGCTAGATAGAGCTCTAAGAGAAAGATCTAGTTAGTCCACTTCACCTCAGTCTTATAAGTTATTCCTATCCTAATATTCGTTCGGCAGAACTGAAAATTTGGATTGTGATGTCTCAGCTCATCAACGGAAAAATACAGTACCAGAAGACGCTTCACCCGAAACGTCACAATTATATCCAATTAGAAATTATAGGGAAGAGGTATGTAAACTACACCTAAGTGACTACGCCTTATGTATGTAGTATAATTTTCAAAATGAAATCGAATCCCTTTAAAGCGAAGGAAGGTATTTGTAGAAATGGGCATAGAACATGTAAATAATGTCCGGTTTACTGGATATTTAGTACACTTATGTTTTATCTTTAACTAATGTTTTATACCCTTATGTTTGTAAAGGAAATGACAATATAATCAGGAAATGACAATAAGAAAATAAAAAATAAAAAAAAACCTGTACCACTACAACCCATGAAAGGTCTTGGGTGTAGTACAATGTGAGGAAGTACTGTTTCAAGGCCAACGGTTGTGCAGGGAGGTGATGGGGCCGATATCACACTCAAACGCCAGGTTTTCCCCCTTAAGTATTTTTTATAATTAAGAATACCCACTTAATAGAGGCTGGGTGTGCCCCAGGAGGGTCTCCCGATCCCAGGATCGATCCTCGGCTTATGAAAAATTACTAATCATTAGCCGGATTCGAACCAAGTTCCTTGAACTCTGGAAGTCAGTGCTCGCCCACTGAGCTATCCCGCTTCCTTTTCAAGGAAATGAAGCACGAATATACAAGATTTTTTTCAAAAAAAAAAAAAAAAAAGAAAGACAATTTCGACTCTTCTACTATTCTATACTTGGATTTTTTGAATTCTTCTTCTTTTTTCCTTTTTGCTGGGAAGTTGTATGTTATTCTCTGTTTTTGGCAATAATAACTTCCAATTATCAACAATTGATTAGTTGTTGTATTTCCAACATGTTTACATATTTACGTTTCAGGAAAATTTATTTTCATCTTCAGAACTACAATCGCAGGTTTCTTTGTCGATTCATGTTTAAAAATGAGTTAAATATAATGCATGTTACAATGTCAGAATTGAGTTGTCGCATTAAATTTGTGACCTTAAGTCTAATGGGCTCCATTGGCAGGTTTCAAACTCATGTTTTATCAAATTATAATATTTAATGTCCACTATTTATTTTTATTTATTGTTGTTAATTTTTTTTTTTATGTAACTGCAATTTCATTTTTACTAAATTTTAATTTTATTTACTATGTCAGCATAATGTGTTCCCAAATGTTTTGTGTCTGTTTTGTTCTACTATTTACTGTTCTTCTATTTTTTTTATTGTTTTTTTTTATGTGTATGGTAAGTAATTTTCTATTGTTGTTTTTTTGTTCTGTGCCTAATATCTGTGGTTTATTGAGGTTGAATTTATTGGATTTCTCCATTTATTATCTTCAATAATGAAAAAATGTCATCGACCAAAAAATTAAAAAACTTAACCCCCCTCAAAATTTCAGGTTTTACGTTTGAGGATACGTAGAATTCGAAAATCGAATTAAAATTTTTGGTTTGTTCTCGAATAGTAATTTTATGTTACGTACACATAACAACTCTACATTTCTTTATTTACACATTTCTTTATTTGCTTCTATAATCAGAGCTTTTATCACGCATTTAATTATTTGATTAAAATTAGTCATCCTTCAAAATATAAATTTTAATTAACATACGACTTGTATCAACTAATGTTTTAATATTTCTTTCCAATTTCGGATGTTTTAGTTGCTATTAAAGGACGTGTTAGATATTTTGTAATATATATTTTTTGAAATGTACTCATTAGCCGACCCATTCATGAGCCTATTTTCACAATTTATAACTTTTAGAATGTACTTTAGGTGTGATTTCAGTAGATCAATATGCAATGTTTTATCTTTACTTTCTATGTCCAATAAATAATTAGGTGTGTAAACAGGTAATATAAATATCATTGTAAAGAAAAATGTCAGATGTTTCTCAACTTCAGTCATCACGCTGTTGATCACCTCATACCTGTGCACCGCAATGTAATATGTTTCGTGAAAAAGTATTAAAAATATGCGTCTTATTAGAAAATGGATGTTATTGTTTATGAAAATTTCATATTTGTTAGTAACTTTCCATTTGATGTTTCTAAAGAACAACTATTCTTACAGTACTACGGTTAGTTTGTCCGTGCGAATAATTTTCAGAGTATATTAGTCTGTATTGAAATAAATTTAATATATTGTAATCAACCTATGAGCGTAGCTTTATCACCTAAGTTATACCTGTTTACAAGAAACGTATGAGACTTAAATCAACTAAACATCCAAGGAAAACTTACTTGTGAATTCGAAACGGGGATAAAGACCCACTTTCTTATTGACGTCTCAAATTTAAAGGATGCTGTTTCATAATTGGTAAATGGTTGACTGTCGTGGACAATGAAGAGAAGAATAGTTGGGGTGGTCAGTCAAAAAGGAAGGCAAAAATAAATGATAATATTTATTTTTATATATGCCGACGTTTCGACCTGAAGTTCAGGCCTTCATCAGGGCTAAGAAAATAACCAGATAACAAGGTATGAGAAACATAAGTAGTGATGGTAAAAAAAATATAAATATTTTAACACTTATGTCACCCTTTTTGATTATGCTTCATCATTCCACACTTTGTAACGGTTATTATTATTTATATCTTAGTTCTTCCTATTGTCATTATTCTAACAATTTCATTTTACTTTATTTTTTCTTTATTTTTTTTTCTTTATATGTTTTTATTTTTTTTACCATCACTACTAATGTTTCTCATACCTTGTTATCTGGTTATTTTCTTAGCCCTGATGAAGGCCTTAACTTCAGGTCAAAACGTCGGCATATGTAAAAGTAAATATTATAGTTTATTTTTGCCTTCCTTTTTGACTGCCCACTCAAACTATTCTTCTCTTCGATGCTGTTTTATGTTTTTCATATATTATTTTTTATATTTTATATCATCCATGACTTAATGTTCCTTATGTTTCCGATTTGGGCCAATTCAGATACCTATCCCTCCATAATAAACTTCAGAACCATCCAAGCCTTCTCGTTTCTAACCTTCTTCCTCTTCGATCCCGGAGAACCCTCTGATGCGTCTGAAAAGAAAATCTGATGCCTCGAGATCTCCTATTACAAATACAATGTTTTTTAGAGAGCTGCCAATGGGTAGTTTCTCAACAAGTAGTTCATGTTATTATTTTCTGTTATCACATTTACTGAATGTATTTTTTTCTTAATACAGTTGTAAATATCATAAATAAAAAAAATAATTTAGAACAATCACTGGATACCCTTCGAATAGTTTTGATTAGTATTTTGCCGCAGTACGATCTGAAAAAATATTATTTAGAGGCATTATCTATTGAATGACTGTTTATTAACATATCAATCATCATCGTCAATCATCCCTCCATTATAAATATAAAAAAAAATGTTATCTATCAACTGTGTAAACTATCGATAAATGATTGTAGCTGCTCCATGTGTCAAAACTTTGCGAATCAAATCTCTTCTCTGTGACTCAATGAAGCTATGCTTTCATTGTATTTTATAATAAAATTTTTATAATAAATTATCTATAGTTTTATCTTACCTTTTGTACCAATTATAAACATCAAAGATATAAAAAATTAATTAAAAGATGAAAGACCCTTTTAGTCGTATTCGGGACTATTTTAAGAATACTTCAACGGTTTGCTTTGGTCTCTTTTTAATAATTGCACCCTCTGAGGCGCTGTTTTTTACTCCTTTCGTTATTTTTTCTATAGATTTTCCTTTATATAAAGATATGGAGGAAAATATATAAATGAACTACACCCATATACATATGAATGGATGGGTATGTTTCATTATTTGATGGTGATTAGTTCAACATTTATATCTACATATAATAGGTTTTATGTTAACTCCTATTTTTTTAAAAATCATTAAACAATATTTCATAAAAATAAATCACTATCTAATTTTAAAAATTTTCTGTTAAATCAGAATATTTCGTGAATATTTCTTTAGAGGCAGTTTTTATTTATGATTTTATGTTCAATATGCTTAATGCATGGACATTGGAATGAAATGCTTTCTCGAAAAAGCTTGGTGCTGTTATGTTTCATTTTTTCTTTGAATTTGTGTATTTACTTTCTTTGCTAATTAAACTTTTAAAAATATTTTGAAAGATTATAATAATGATTAAACGGATATTTTTTTCTACACTTCAAATTATTTTCAGAATAATACCATCGATTTTCAATTTTTCAATATTTATAAATTGTTATTAAACTTTATTTATATATATAGCCTTTTATTTGTCAAGTTCATATATTATTTTTCTTGCAGTTTATTACTATTGCTACATTATACTATATCTTTTTTAAACTTTGTTCATACTTTTTAGAAAAGGTTAGTAGGAGGAGATGAAAAATGTAGTCCATAGAAAATCTTTAGGATCCGGTAGTGAGGCTTGCGCGAGTAAAATAATGGATTATTTTAAGTTAAGGAATAGATGTGTATTATCCCTATGAAGAAAAAAACGAATTAATTATTAAATAAATTGTTAGTTTCACAGTCGTGTAAAGTTTGAAGGTTTTTTGTTTTTTTTTTCCTATGCCATAGTCATTGGTCAATCGACCATCCGACATCTTGCTGGGACAGTTTGATTTTTGTATGTAATCATTTATATATATTCACAGTGTTATTTAGACTTGTATTGTTTTGTTATTGTTGTTGTTATTGTATTGTTATTGTTGTTGTTATTGTATTGTGTATCCCATCTCCCTCAATACCCCTTTCCGTTCTTCAGATTTATAAACAAGCGCCGACCGAACCGCTTCTTTCGATAGATCTTTCATTATTCGATCTTCATATCTAAGGAACTCCATCCCTCGCTACATCTATCACTCAAATATCCTACCTACCTCTAAATTCCGCCTATTCAATCACTTCCTTTTCACCCATTCCATATAAAATTGAAAATAGACATTTCTATAAATCTTTATATATATATATATATATATATATATATATATATATATATATATATATATATATATAATTACTTTGTTTTTAATCTAATTATCATTTCATATTTCTTTATTTTATTTTTTAAATTTTCTGTTAACCGATTAAAGCTAGAAGGTAACTTAGATATTTTTTCTGTTATATTATGTTTATTTGCTTACTTTGTAATTTTATTTATATGTATCTCTCCGAAGCTCAAAAGCCCACAGTTATGTCCTTGTTTATTATTCTAAAGGGACTCGTCCCAGAATAAATAAAATATTACTATTATATACAAGTAAACATGTTTCGCTGGCTTGACTTATACGTCGAATGTAATATTAACATGTCTGTTTTACTCCAATTCTTATAATTATTTTGACTATTTATTCTATATGAATAGAAAGAGTGGATGCATTATGTTGCTAAGGCACAGGTACTTTGAATGATAAGCTAACAGGCGCATAAGTGGAGGCAGAGAGTGTACTCGATTCAATGGATTGGCGCCCGAACAGAGCATTGTAAATATCCCTGCAGAATGGATTGCAGTGGCTTTGAATGCCCTGGAGTGGTGGGCTTCCATGTGCACGTTGATTTATCTCGCTGCATACTCCAGCTCCACCGTTGGGGTTTTATCCTCTGCTAGGCTTCTGTAGCATGTCTCTTTTTTTTTGTCCGTAATCTCTTTTCATCCTCCACATTTTGTAGCCTTTATTCGCTCCGCCACCGGGTTCATTACTTTGCACAGTAAATCGAATTTCATCTCAATTCCGTGTTGAAAAAAAGATATCAAGGCCATGAATTTTAAGTCTGAATACTCTAAGACCATGATCACTCCATACGTTGAAGTAATCGGTTTGGCGGACCCATGTCTGAGTCAAAAGGTACTGTAATGAAATAAATGATTAGTTAAGTGAAGTAAAATAATAATCGGGACTGCATCTTCGGAGTATATTTTTTTTTTTTTACAAAACTGACAACGAATCATACCTTTTACGTGACATACCTCAATTCAATTAATACGGACTTGAAGTTTACTAAGCAAGCTATTGGATATTCTAGTGGGTAATCTACAGGAGACTAATTTAAAAAATGCGAATAATCCATGTTTATATGATGAATGTTGCCGAATTTTTTTTAATTGGTAGTTATCTGAAGTAAATATATATTTTTTTGTAATATTTATAGTTGTGGGGCTCGTTTCGTCGCTAATGGCCATAACAGTCGAAATGTATATATATATATATATATATATATATATATATATATATATATATATATATATATATATATATATATATATATTTGTAATTATTTACCGCGATACAGGCCACTTAAGAAACACGCGTATACCATTTCTAGGTTTTTTTTTCTCAAATTCTTCTCATATTTTTCACTTATCTCTGTCATTCTTTTCATTTTTCACGAACCTTTACGTTTTTCACTATTTTCCCTTTCTTGGTAGTAATCCTCCGGATATCCTTCTATCTTCTTCAGTGTCATCACTATATCGGATATGAGTTCGTTCAACCTATTCCGATTCATTCTCTTCATATGAAGGAATTTCTTGCTTTCCAGTTAACTGCATCAAGTTCTACATCACCTTTCTTGTTACGATCTATCTGGTTTTTGGGATTTCACGTGACCACTTGCCCATTATTGAGACATTTATTAACCTCCCCTCTTTCTTGCATGAGAAATTGATTGAACGGAATTCAAAGTGTATGATCGTTATTCCTAAACAATGTTAACTACAATAAAGTAACAGACAAATTTTATAAAATTGAAAAATAAGAACAAAAATAAAACTGAGGTATGTGCTTCATCTCATCATTACGAAAATTCTCGGAATTGGGGCCTTTTCTAGAAATCGGCAAACTTGATCTATTTAATTAGGTAAAAACCTCGTAAATACTTATTTGCTTTCCACTGGGATCGTAAAACAACTTTATCACAAACTCGGGAAAAAAGGTGGCTTTCAAAAATATTGAGCTGTTTGGATTGGCCTATACTTCTCAATTGTAAACATAAGGAGGTTATATATGCCAAACGGCTCAATATTTTTGTATGTCTGTACCTCGTACTACTATATTTTAATCCAAATCTTCAATAAAATTCGTTATCATTTGGTTTTCGACACTATTTCTTTTTCCGTTATGTGATGTTATATTATTATATATTTTCCATTAAGCCTAAGAATTTCTGCTGTTATTATCATTTATATCATTTCTTTTTTTTTTTTTTTTTTGTATTGTTAATAATATTGTCAAAATAAAATTTCAATCTTTTAATAATATAAGAATAAACTCGTTACTATTTGATTTAGGACACTAAGTTTTTCCCTCCCCAACTCTCTTGCACGGCGTCGCGTTAAGATACAATTTTGAATAATAGCTCATTACAAAGAAGATGAAATGAAACATTTCTCTTGCTTACAATATACAGATCTGATTTTAAGTATCTGAAATATCTTAATCCATATGTTCGACTAAATTTGTTATCACTTGGTTTTCTACACTATTTTTTTCTTTTCGCCTCCCTACCAGAAAGGATGAAACGGTGAACGATTTTCTCACTTAGATTATGCAGGCCGATTTTTCTGAGATATTTTAATCCATATGTAAAATCATTTCAATTCGGCGATTCTAGCCGACTTTGCCCGAGCGTTAATATTTCGGAAATCTGACAGATCTAATTCACTCTCCACAAAAAAGTTGGAAACGCGCCTACAGAAGTTTTCAACTAAAAAGATGTAAGACAAAAGAATAGTGAAAATTTTTCTAATGATGTGATGAAAACATTTTCCGAAACGTTTAACAAATGTAAAGTCATGTAAGAAACAAAAAATATGTATTCGAAATGACGTTATAACTGCCAACGTTACCTCTTTATGTACAAGATTTACTTCCAAATCAGCATATCGAGCCATATCTGCGTATTTCAGGATATAGTAAAAAGAACACAAAGATGATCCATATATAACAAAACATAGGAAGCTCTTAGTGTGCCTCTATTTAATTTGAACCATAATCTCAGAAATCCAATCAATTTTTCTTCAATCTCTGATCTAGTTTGTTCTTTCCAGTGCATTTTCTTACTCATATTTCTACCTTACTAACCTTCAGCTTCTCTTAAACTTCACTTGACGTGCCTAAGTTTCACCTATAAAAAAAATAACAAGTAATAAAAATAATGACATATGAAGAACTGCTTATAGAAAGTGATCAATCAATATCTGATGATAAGAAGGCAAAGATGTTAAGATGGGACATGTAGGAATCCAAAACAACAATCAATCAAGCCTCTACACAATTATACGCAGATTGGTAGATGGAATGAATAAAAATGCAATAGAGCTGCATGCAGACAACTGAAAAGAAATAGCTCAAGATATGCAGAGATGTAGAACGCTCATGAAGGGAGCAAAACATCTACAAGTTCTGTAATGCTAACTGAAAAAATAAACTATATGCTTAATAATATATCATATGAAATCTCTTTTATTTTATCTACTTCGCGGTCGTTCAGTTCCTAACTCTGCATCCTAAGTTATATTAGTGTAGTTATATAATTCCAATTACAAGTTAATTATGGTGCATATGTAACTCCAGTCCGATGCTTTCAAACAATAGCGTAGTGTGTGAAACAGACAAAACAAGGCCGACCTATATTGGGAGACTAGGATGGACGTTGCTAATCAATGGTTGGATCGGGCCGCGAGGTGGCAGCAACTGTGAGCCGTTACTAATCAGTTGCAGCAACTAATTGGCGCTCGTCAGTAATTACCTCGCGAATGGATTTGTTACCGGATACATGCTTCCGATCGGAGACCGCTATCGTTATATTGGCAGTGCGTCGATTGTATACATAGAAAAGCATTCGAATTCTCATTCATTTAACTCATTAAAAAATGCTCTAAGTAAGTATTACTCATTTCTTAAAGCCACGTACATGAAGTATTATTTAACATGCTTCATATTCAAACGTAAATTAATTACAATGTATGACAAGATAAATACAAGTATGTTGCGATGCTGTACAAAGTTATGCCCTTAACACTGAATATTAAATTCACCATAGAAGGAGATTTAAGACTTAAGCAGTTCAGTGTCTATAAACAACTCAACTCGAGTTAAGTATTAATTAATACTGAATATATAGCGCTCTCGCTCAATCTTTACGGGTGACGGGGTCTAGACAGTAGCGTTGCAAACTTCCGGAGTCTATTTATTTTATACAAATAAAGTTTAAGCAGTTTATCAAAAAGTTTGATAAATCGCTTTGTAGGATTCGCCTTCTGGATTTCAGGGAACGCTCCTGTCTCCCGTTTCTATGAAGAGCTGAAGTATTTTCATGGCATCCTTTCTCTTTCATTTCATCAAATTCCGCCGTCACTTATACAACTCCGAGTTCCTTCAATTCAAATTCTCTTTTCACTCATGAAAAACCTGTTGTTGGTCTTCAGATTTATATACACCGAACAGCGGGTTTAGATAAATCTTTTATAATTCGAATCTCTTTTCTACGGTACTCCATCTCTTCTTACATCCGTCGCTCCAATCCCTCCCCAGCTTTAAATCCCGCCTGTTCAATCACTTCCTATCCATTGATTTTCCATAAAATTGTAAATATGTGTTTCTGTAAATATGTTTACAAATTAATGTTCGTTTTGGTTATTATTATTCAGGCTTCTTTTTTTTTCTCTCTACTGATTAAAGTTAGAAGGTAATTTATAATTTATTATCATTAATTTTAATTATTCTTTTTTATATAGCTCTGAAGCTTTAAATTCCACGATTACATTATTGTGTTTTCTCCTAACCCTACTTGTGTCAGAATATATGAAGTATATTATTATCACAGCTCTGTCTCCTAGAGTCTGCCACCCCCTCCTTTAAACTGCCAAACTTATGAAGGAAACTCCCACCAACCAGTCATAGGTGTCTAGGAGTGATGATGCTCTACTTCAATCGCAAATCGTATTGTGGTTTTACAATATGTTATTGATTCTAAAAGGTTTGGTCCATTGAAAGAAATAATGATCCTCGCCCATTAACTCTGAGCAGCCATTATCCTGGACCGATCTGTCATTGTCATTGAACCCAAACTGGTGGCAAGACACTGTTAGATTCGTCCCAAAAGAATTGGCTATGAGGCAAGAGTGGTGTGTCGCTGCACTATGGTCTGTAGCAACGTGAAGTTAGGTGACCCGTTTAGGCTGTTAGCTCACAAGCGTATAAGTCTGCTAGAAAACCACATCATGAGGCTAAATATCGCTCATAGCCCCAACCTGAAAAAAAATGTTTGAAATAGGCATACGCTACAAAATGGTTTGAGGTCCCTTTTTTTAAATCAATGGCTAACATGAGTATATTTACGAGTTGAAGAGACAGAATTATACCAAACTCATTTTTATTATTTGGGATAAAATAAGGTGAAAATTGTTTTATATTGGTTCGTTTGGTTAAAGGGTTACATTTGTTTCGTATAATTATGTTTATTTCTACAGGCTTTTGTTTTACTGTAGCATAAATTTTAAGCTAGAATAATGCCATTGAAATTTAAGTTGATCAACACAAAGACAATGGAAATGAGTAGCAACGACTTAGACAATCGCTTCGAATCGATATGGCCCATTGTTAACTTTTGAAAGGGATCCAAAAACCTCTTTTTTTTCGGGGGAATCCCTTTTACCTCCGTTATACCTTTTTCCTCTCTTGCCTTTGTTTCTTATGATTTTAAAAATGATTTGTTACTTTTCTACGAGACTATTAATTCATTATATTTTTTTACTGAATATCATTTTAATTTTTATGTGATTTCGAAATTTTAAATTACGCACAACCTTTGATGATCCAAGATTAACAGCTTACAAAGCGATAAGCAGCCCTGAGGCTCATGTGATATATATACGTGCTAATTATAGTAATAAATGTTAATTAGTGTTAATTGCGTCAGACTTGACGCACGGTCTGATCGCGCTCAGTATTACCGTTGGCATCCTGTTACCAATTACGCAAAGAGCAATAACCGGCAAATTCATAACGTCATGATGTTAAACGCGTAAATAAATTTTTGACATAATAAGAATGTTGACTACTAATTTTTATTTTGGTTCCTCGTGACATATATAAATCATTATTATCTTTATCATTAATAAGATATAATTAGTATTATCTAATAATGGGTACGTTTTCGTTTGTATATCCGTTAAATGGGTTGATAAGTGAGGTGCTAGATAAGGGATGGGATATTGAAGACCAAATATCCATATTGACCTAATAATTTTCGATACCATAAAAATAACGGACTTGAGTTATCGACAGTCGATATTTTAAGCCATCTTATAAATATTTTTCAAATATGAATCCAGTCCACTGGTGTCTCTTAAGGTAATATCCTAGGTCCTATCCTCTATACAGTTTATACAGCTGGCATCCCTACTTGTCCCAACACTGTCATCACCACTTATGCCGATGACATATGTATCCTATCAGTAAACAATGACCCAGCAATTGCATCCCAAATGCTTCAATCACACATCATAAATCTAGAAGAATGGTGTCAAAACTGGAGAATAAAAATAAACTCCAATAAATCCCACCAAATTACCTTTACCCTTCGTCGTAAACCAACGACTTCCTGCCCTACAGTTTCCTTTAACAATACTCCACTTATCCCTGTTGAGCAAATCCGATACCTAGGACTCCACCTGGACAAACGACTAACTTGGAATCCTCATGCTAAACTGAAACGACAAGAAACCACTCGACGTTTCCCATTACTTTAGCACTTACTAGACAAACGCTATAAACTTCCCATTAATTACAAAAGACTCATATACTTGACTATAATAAGACCTATTTGGACTTACGGAGTTGAGCTATGGGGCTCCACTGAACCATCGAATTCCTCTCGCATCCAATCCTTACAATCCAAAATCCTTCGTAAAATCCTCAATGCTCCTTACTTTGTCACTAATAAAATTATCCATGAAGATCTTAATGTTCATTATGTTTCAGATCTGGCCCAATACAGATACCTATCCTTCCATAATAAACTTCAGAATCATCCCAACCCTCTCGTTTTTAACCTTGCTTCCTCTTCAATTCCTGATAACCCTCCTAGGCGTCTGAAAAGAAGATGGCCCCGTGATCTCCTAATGTAGTCATATCATTAGAGTGCTACCATTGGGTAGTTACTCAGCAAGTGTATTCATATCATTATATCTATTATGTCCAAATTTACTTGATGTATTTATGTAATACAGTTGTAAATGTCATTAAGAAAAAAAAAATTATATGAATGTCAATATGGGGTAAGCGCACCAGTGATGTGCATAGCTAAGGAAAGTTTTGTCTTTTTTGGCTTAGTTTTATGATTATAAACTTCCCCGTTAGACATATAGAATCTCTAGGGTTTCCTTATTCTATTGAACACTTTAAAATTGAAAAAAAATATTCATTTATACAAATATAATCTCCATTTAAAAAAACATCTTTAAAAAAAACAACACCCACTAGTGGTGGACATGTTGAAATTCAATTGTTATAGTAAGGGACAGGGGTTCGGTACCAGTAATTTGCATACCTCAGAAAAATGCAAACATCTTAATAGTTTTAAGGAAAACAATGAAG
Organism: Nezara viridula; assembly: GCA_928085145.1. Lineage (NCBI taxonomy): Eukaryota > Metazoa > Arthropoda > Insecta > Hemiptera > Pentatomidae > Nezara > Nezara viridula. The sequence goes on from OV725082.1 coordinate 67,539,284, forward strand.
ATAAGATAACATAAATGTTCAACATACTCTTAGCAAAACTGTTAATAGGAAGGTATGAAACACACTGATCTCAAGGGTACTATAGAAACAACAATGATTTTAAAATTTTCTTTTGGGAACTTTGTTCATACAATTGTCAGAGAGGGCATTGTTCTTCAATCTAGAAAAACTGGAACCTTTGAATCAACAAGGAAGCTTATTATTTACATTTAACGTCCAGCCTGTCCAACACTGGGTTCCTTGTTCATAACTGGTGCGTCCACCCTAAATATTGGTTATTAAAAAAAAACAGGTGCATAAAAAAGATTGTTATTTTCCTCTTGAAATTAATTCATGGAAATATCATTTATTATACTCTCCTTGATAAAATAAATTTTCTAGTTTTTATCTTCCTCATCCTCAGATTTTTTTGGTGAAATTTTCATTCAATTAATCATGCCTTCCATTCAGCCATAGATAGGAGTCACTGAATTGCTAATTTATTTTTATCCTATGTAGATTTCTTTAACAATTAATAGCCTTGGTTTGGGATAGTTCTAACTAACAAATTTGGACAAGTCGAGTTTACTGAAGATTTCCACGCGCTTTATTCAACTCTACTTAGGAATTGCCATCGATAGTCGATATTATCGAGATTTGGATATTTCCCCTACTACGCACTACGTTCTATATGAAACAGACAGGATGAGTTTAATTTTTTTTAATCATCAGATTCATGTATAATTTCTAGCCCTTTCGTGTACACGATGTCTTTAATGTCAGCTTCTTTTAACTTTTTCTTTGTCTTTGGCACCTCATATTAAGTTTGAAAGATTATTTTCTATGTTTAATACATAGCATACACAAAGAAAAAGGACAAGACATAGAGAAAGACAAAATAAAGAAACAGTCGGTCTAGCATGTTCTAAACATATTTGCTTCAACAACTTCTGTTAGTAATTGATAAATATAATAATAATTATAATAAAGTAATTTATAATTCCAACCCACAGTTGAAATTAATAAACTTGATTATTAAGAATATTATAATGTCATGAAATTTTACAGTCAGTGAAATTATGGAAAGGGATGTTGTATTTATATAATGGCTATATGAGGATATTATATTTCAAACTTTACTTGAAAATTTAATTTTATACTGTTGTCTACTGTCGATTCTATGTGAGGGGTGTAATACCTTCTGCCTTTAATTTAATCTGATGAAATTTTCAGGGATCGGGTGGGTTGAAACGTGGATGGTCCAATGTCGATTTAATTAAAAAAAAAAAATCGTCCACGTAATTCACATGAGAGTGCATTTTTCGTTTTCTAAACAATGCCTCAAAAATACTCCTCTAGATTAAATTTATGTATATATTTAAATACATAGATTTAATGACAAATCATCTATCTTAAGATCAAACAAAGCTAACTCTATTCGGCTGAAGTATTTTTTTATTTTTCATTTCATTGGATCGTTCATCATTCCATAAACACCATCAGAACTGATAGCAGTAAAAAATGAACAAGAACTGATAAATTTATACTTCAAACCAAAATAAAGGTCAATATAAAAAAAAATATTTATTTGTTCATAAAAAGTAAAAATATTGAACTCAAAATATGCCAAATTTCGAATTCTAAAAATGTCTGAAACTAATATCCAAAACTAAAATGAAAACTTTTTTTTTTCTTATCCCCAGTTTCTTAAAGGTTTGTTTCTTACATATGGTTAACATATTCCTTTTACTGTATCTTAGATACATTTTAAGGTCTTCCTGGGCCTTTCTTAATTTTCTTTATTTTTATTTCTGGACTTCAATCTGGAGGCTCACCTCTATCTTGATAATTTTCTTAGGACTGTATTTTCTTACTACTATGTGTTGCCATCGCCGAGGAGATGGCGGAAATGTTATGGTATTGAATTCTGCATTTGTTAAATATTTTAAAGAATCGTAGAATTTTATTATTCTTTTGTTTAAGAATTCAGATACGGTGGGTAAATTTAAGAAGGCGTGAAGTTTATCTGATTTTTGTTTTTCCAATGACTTATTTTTAGCTATTCTGATTAGAATACCATTTTGGAATCGCTGGAGTCTCTTGCTTGTATTTTCGGAAATGTGGGACAATAGAGGAGCACCATGGAGAAGGGAAGGGCGAAGAATGCTTTTGTAAATGATTAATTTTAATCTGAGACTGAGGTTTGAGGTTGTGAGAATGTGACTGAATTAGTAGGATTTTTGTCTAACTTTTGATAGTTTTGAAGTTCAAAGAAACTAAAAAGGAAATCGAGTTTTATACAGCACAACCATTTTCTCTTTATTTGAGATGAAAGTCATTGGCACTCGAATTCGGAGAATTTCGTTAAAAGAAAAATGTTGAAATGAGTCAAAAACGCATTTCAATATATGACTTATTTACTAAATTGTACCAAATCCATAACCGCTTAGTTTCGGGTACGGTCAACTTCTAGAGCCAATAACATTACAACGATTGTATCACTTGACTTTCAAGAGCATCATTGTACATTCTGTTGTACTTAATTCTTTATTGTTTTATTTGTGCTATTGTGGTGGTCTTGCTAATGGAAGTTGGTTTTCGCTGATTCCTAAAATGTAGTATTCTTTTGAATTTCTAGAGACCTTAAAACCAAATACGCTCTAATGATACGTATAATAATAAGCTTCATGAGAAAAAAATTGAAACAAAGTCAGATATATATGATTTAAATTCTAAGCCAAAACTATTGAAAATAACCAATGACTTGTATTTCAAAACATCTAAACTAAGAACATATTTTTTGACTCAAATAGTCCCAAAACAACATTAGTGTTCATGGCGGGATTACATACGATCATGAGATAGCCCAGACTCTCAAGATTAAAATACGTCGGGACAAATTGTCAGAGGAAACCAGAATCTTATAAAATTCCATCCGAGGAACAAAAATATGTTCAAAAACTCCTAGAAAATATGACACATATTCGAATATAATTTTCTAAGCGGCTTAAAGAGATGAGAAAAATAACTTGTAAAACAGAGACGTTAAACCATAAGAAAACGTTGAAAAATGTTTGTGTGCCTTTATTTCCACAACTTTGTTTTCAATGATGTTCTGGAAATTCACAATTCATCAAACATTTTTCTAAAGAAAAGTAAAGAAACAACTGCAACATCATAAACCTGGGAATAAACATTTTTTTTTAAATTGGATTTTATTTTTAAAATTCGTCTTAGTCGTTTAGGAGCGGGGTAGCTCAGTTGGTGAGCGCTAATTTGCTAAGCTCAAGGCCCCGGATTCGAATCTGGCTTGTGTCAAGAAATGTTTCATTAGCCCTGGATCTACCCTGGGATCATAAGACCCACCTGGGGCAGGGTACACAGCCTTACTCACAAGTGAGTAATTTTTATTTAAATAATTAATTAATGAAAAAAAAAATCTGTTGGTTGATCTCGCCCAAATCACCTCCCTGCACAACCGTTGGCCTTGAATCAGAATTAAACCCATACCCTCTTATTTTTATTTTTCTCTTTCCATGTTTAAATAAATATTATATGAAGTTTCTCTAATAGTAAACAGCGGGAATTTAAAAAAAAAACAATATTTATTACTATTTTTACAACCGTAGTCTTACAATTAAATTACATTGCAACATAATATACATGCGAAATCAATAATCCCTCCATTTACAAAGTCAGTGTTGATACTTTATGCATTGTATCAAAATTATTATTTCTAAAAATACTTTTATCCGTTGTTAAGAATTTATTGGTAAATAGTAAAGAATATAAGAAGCAACAAATTTCCACTGTATTCATCCAATCGTAAAACCATATAGATAAGTATTTTTATACCTGATTTTCATTTTATAATGGAATATAAAAATGTCTTCGTTACATATAAGACCAATAAAATTTTTATGGAAGTAGATATAAATTAACTATAGTTTTTATTAGTATTTTTTATGTCAAAGTAATTTTTTTACGAATTTCGTCTAACATTTTATGTGGATACTTTTATAAAATATTTCATCCCTTTTATGCTACAGTTGTTAGGTTTCAAAATATTTTATACAGAGGCTGAAACGTTTATTTTATTTATTCGAAAAGTTCTATTTTAACAGTTACCGTGAAAATTAAATATTCTTAAAATACAACTTTTGTAAGAAACATTTTTGTAATAAAGATCAAGGTTATGGTAAAAGTTTAAATTTTATTTATTAAAGTTTAAAAAAAGAATAACTGAGGAATTAGCAGTAGTTGGGCTTAAATTATAAATTATATTAAATGAATTACTTGAATCTAATATGTTAGTTGATTGAGTCACTAACAATAAGTCATTTCTGTCATAGATTTTTTGACGAAACCAACAGAACTTTTAAATTAAAGTATTTTAAAAATAAAACTTCTGTGAAACCGCTACTTGAAATGTTCCATCGGAAACATTTTTTTGAGAGGAGTTGAATTTTTTGGACGATAACAATTGGATATAATAAAACCAAAAAATGTTTAAAATACACGATCGTTACAATTAAAGCTCTGATATCGATGAAACTTTTTGTTTTGTTTTTTAGACAATTCAAACACCTTTGTAACATGTGATTATTAAAATCACAAAAAGTTTATACTTATTGAGTTATTCGGAAATCTTAATTTACTACCCCTCGTAACATTTTTCCAGCTTTTTTTCGTAGAAATATGTTATATTGATAAAGTTCAAGGGTACCGAGAAGAAAACTTTAGCCAAGTTTTATTGAAATAGGTACATTCATTTAGGCGCTACATTCTATATCAACACAGGTTTTTCGGCCGCCATCTTGAAAGGAAATGGCGGATAGTAATATCGAGGTAAGTGGATCATCCTCGGGTGACCTCCTACTTTAAAAAAAATTCGTAGACGGTGGATGGACACATTTTTTTTATTCCATTTTCGAATTCTTTGCATTGTAAACGTAAAAACTCAAATTTTGATGGAGGGAGTTAATTTTTTTTAATTTTTTGTATGATTACAATCGTTTTTTATTAAAAATAATAAACCAAAATTGTAGGAGGGTATAAAAAAAATTATGGTTTTATCAAATTCAAAACTTCAAAGGACTGTAAATATATTAATCCTTTCAATACTTACCAGTACTTAATAATCCCTTTAGAGAGTTGTCTAAGCTTGTCAAATCTCATCGGACTTTTGTTTCAAAGAAGAAACATGACACTGTCTTACAAAATTCTCGCAATTTTAAGGCATTACTAGAAAAAAAAATTTTTACAGCCGCTGAAGCAACACGTAAAATTATTAAATATGAAGGGGAAGGTGTCCTTGACCAGCATACCGCGCGGCGTTGGTTTGAAAAATTTAGAAGTGGAGGTACGACGTTGGAAAGGACGAAGGGCTCCAGGCGACCATTAATGGATATTGATTAGGTACTGCTGGAAGCTGTTGACTCAAATCAGTCCACAAGTACTCGAGAAATTGTCGGGGATCGTGGTGTGTCGAAAGATACTGTTGGTCGCCATCTACTCTCTATGGGGAACGTTAAAAAGAGAAGTAGACCGGTCCCTCATGGACTTACTACTCAGCAATCTACTAGCAGGTTAGAAATTTGTAAACACGTATTGAAAAATCTTTGGCTGAAAAACTCCTTCCTCATCCACCATATAGTCCAGAACTCGCAACATCGGATTTAGATTACTACTACTTATTAAGATCCATAGTCCATTTTCTTCGAGAAAAAAAATTTGATAATTTTGCGGAAATGAAATTACTGTCCAAGAATTCATTGATGGCCATCCCAAAGAATGGTATCAGCATTGGCTAGCAGCTTGATGGAGCAATTGGCTAGCAAATGGCTAATGACGGTAGATAACAATGGACTATACTTTGAGTATTAATTGTATTTTATATCAAAGAAATAATAATACAAATATTTGGTTGGAAAACGGTCATTTTTTTTCCACATTCTCATTAAACTGTTTAAAAAAAATTTATATTTCACTTCAAGCCCTGCTTTTATGGGCTTTTAGATTTACTTGTACTTGTCTGCCATACAAGCTAATAAATATGTGTAAACATGTAGGTAGCCCATATTGGGAAAACAATTTGCAATGAATTTATTAACGAATGTCATGGAATACATGTGTAGTGATCATAAATGATAGTATCAGCTTAGTTACTTTTCATTAATATAAAATTAACTATTCTCGCATTAGAACAGTTATTTTTTCTGTAATAATAGTTATTATATTTATCGGTTATTGACCAATAACTGACGCAAAGCCAGATATAGAGTTGAGAGTAAACAGAGTGGAGAGTGGCAGCTGCTGAGATAACAGAGATCTTATTGAACTGAGTCTTATACAATATATTTCTTATTGGTCCTTTCTGTCTGAGATAGAGCATTAGGAGAACGACCCTTATGTTTGCAGATCTGGAGTGGGTACATTCACCGATGTGGCAAGGGCGATGGGCTTCAGGGAAATAATTTGCCTCTAAAGGGCGAATGTACTTATTGAATTATTACTGCAGATCTAGCATGGATGGCATAGAATATAGCGGAGTATGATTACATATTTTGTTAATTTTATAACGGTATTAATTTCAGTTATATAATAGTTATAACTGTTTGACCCGTCCGAATAATTCGTATAATATGTTCCTGAGTAAAAAAAAAAAAATAGCAATTAAGTAAATGCGATATATCAAGGAGAGGGATGAATCAATTTTATTTTCTTTGGTCGACTATAATGTACTATGGAGTATAAATTTAATCTGGCGGAAAAACAGTTTTTTGTTTGCGGATGAAATTTGGAACTTACTAACTACAAGGCGTTACGGTTCATTAATAACTGAAGCCTCCTATTATCTGCTCCTTTTTATTTACTTTATCTGTAACTTTCGGGTGCCATTTTCTTGCTTTATACTGTTAGATATCCTCTTCAACGTCATCTATCCATCGTTTACGAGTCATACCTCCTTGCATGAACCTCCTGCATAGCTATGTAAAAATAACTTAGATAATTCCTATATAACCATACAATTTTTTCGATTTAGTCATCCTTTCCACATATCGGAACCACTCTCTAATCGTCTTATCGTAATAGCTCTCACGATACCTTAGACTCAGAAAATAACTCTTTCAGCTCGGTATTCGTCCATTTAACCGATAAATTTGATGAATAATTCTTCCATAAATTCATACCAACACTATCCCACTAACACAAATGTGGATAATTTGGCACCCCTAACCTAAATAAATTTTTATTTCATCATACATTTATTTTTATTAAATCATTATGTTTAGGCTTACTTTAATTTGATTTATTTTGCAAGACCCTTAATGAACACCTTTTGATAATTTTTGAATCTAGGTGGTATTCCACCTTACTTCGGTGTAAGAGAAGTTCTCATGCGCTTAAAATTAGTATATCTTTTCATCATCACTTCCTGTTAGATTTCACAGCCAATAATATTTTATTAACTATTAGATATATTAATTTTAATCGAATTCGATTAAATAAATACTGGACCATTTGTACACTATTTCATAAATTTTTGTCGAATCGAACCAGCCGTTTATTGGAATACAGTAATACTCATTGATATGCAATGAGAATACGGATGCATGTCTTAATTTTTAAATGGATTTGATGAATTTCTAATTTTCAAGCATTCTTTCTTAACTAAATACTAGCTTTTATACAAATCTCAAAAGCGAGTCGTTTTTTTTAAATATAAGCACATCTACGAAAATACATTAAAAATATTTTTACACATTAATGGGTTTCTAAGCAAATACAATCGATGTAATTCGATGAAAACATAAATACAAACCTCAACAAACCAGCTCTCACAACTTATAAAAAATAATTTTTCATCAAAATGAGATAAACAATTTTAGGAAATCACATTGGACACAGAATCGAAGTAGTTTCTTGATACCTAAAATGGGAGAGAAAATTTTCAATTACGAAGAAAAAATGTTTTAATTCTCCTGCACGAATACAAAACTTTCCTACTCTGTAAAAATAAGTAAATACACTCTTCGAATCATCCTGATTTAATTTTATTACTAAAATAATAAAATATTTACTTGTAAGTATCATTTTTAAGTGTTTTATTGACGCCCATCCTAGGTCATAGTGACTAAAATACATTAGCTTACAAATTGTTCTCTTCTTATTATTTGTTATTAGAACGGATTGCGTATATATAATATATAATTTTGAAGCCAATTGTAATGTTTTCCATTTTAAATTGAACTTTTCCCTTTTTAAATGTAACCCTATCTAAATCAAATGAAACCTTTTCCATTTCAAATATAACCCATTTAAATTCAAATTCAACCTTAAAGGATTACATTTGAAATAGAAATGGTTACATTTGATTTGGAAAGCGTTACATTTGAAATGGAAAATGTTACAATTGGCTTGTTATTGCTTTATTAAAAAAATTCAACCGTTTGCTATTATTTTATAAAATTATTTTAAAAAAAGAACTATCGATTTCCAAAAATAATCGCAAAAAGAATTCAATGATGGAGGTGATGATAGAATTCGAATAGAAGTATTGAATGCTATTAATATTCTGTCAAAATGTAATCTAAATGAAATATCACAGTCATTTAAAGTTTAAACGAATTCTCGGCCAACTTCAGTGAGACGAAGTTCGCCAACTGACAAAGTGCCAACCGATAAGAAATAATTAAGAGGTTTCTAATTAAAAACAATTAAAACTCTTTGCGTTATGCGGTAGGAGATAATAAAAGTGACACTTTTTAATTTATGCGTTAGACTGAACTAAAAATAATAAATTTCAAATAATTATTATAAAGATTTCCATTGATATAATCCTCTAAATGAAACGAACATTAAGATTATAAAAACAACGAAAACAGTATTTGTGAACCTTAAAAACAGTTTACATCTATAAAATTTAGCCATATAAGCTAGTTATGTCACTAATTATTAAGCTCCTACGTCTGCACACAGCAGGTAAATTAACCTTATTTTTGTTTCAATAAAATATAATATATTTTTATTTTTGATTCGATGCATTTATCTTTGATTAAATTTAAAGAAATTCAAAACAGATGTATTGTTACCATTAATTATAAAAATTAGTTTTTGAACTATATTTTGTTTTAAATACGATGGCTATTTTAAGACTATTGCGCTAAGCATAGTTGGGAATCCTAACAAAATATGGAATTCCAAAATAGCCGTACAAATGTCATCGCGCAATGTAGACGGTTTGAATAATAGGCCTACCACTCAGCTGTTGACGTGCACATTTGTGTAATCATTTTCGAACTTGTTTTTCTCCCATTTTTTTTTTCAGAACAATGAATTAGGCCTAACTATCCATGAACTGCAGCAGCTGTAGATCCATTTGCTAGCAAAAATCAAAACTTCATCCGGGCCTACCATCAGTTAAATATTGGTCACCGGTATTTAGTTTTGGAATACGCATCGTATTTGTAACTTGGATGACATTGGTTCATATTATGCCGGTACATATATCATTTCATATGCACGAACATGTAAATAAATACACGACACTGCAGAAATATCATAAAAGTGAAAAAGTTAAATATCATAGAAGTATTTCATATTTAAAAAAAAAAAAATATCGACAGATCCATCAATATATAACGTGTTCAGCTATTATTCATTTGAAGACAAATAAATAGTATAAATAAAATTATTTGTATTCTAAATTAAAGTTCTGTACCGCAACAATTGCAATTGAGTCTGAATTCAGTATTTGATTTGGAAGTACTGTTCTTCGAGCCAGTATTATTCATAAATGAATGAAGTGGGTAGATTGTACTGGATGGATGTGTCCTAGGGGAGTCTCCTACATAATAAAAAATAAATCATCTGACACTGCCCTGCAGTTAATTGAATCCAGATACTGAGCTATCCCAATCCCTCGAAAAATGTACAAAGAAATATTATTTCGTAGTTGAGTAATATGTTTTTCTCTTCATATCTGTATCTGCACCTGTCATGAGAGTGATAATCGTCTATACTCCCATCAAATCTACTGATGGACACTGTTATGACAGGAGTAGATAAAGGTTTAGGAGACAAAAAATATTTCCTAATATACCGTTCGAGGGATTGGGATAACTCAGTATCTGGATTCAATTAACTCCAGGCAGGATCAATCTCTTGATGACAGGATAGAAAGTAAACCATCCGACACTGCCCTTGAGTTAATTGAATCCTGATACTGAGCTATGCCAATCTCTCGAACGGTATATTAGGAAATATTATTTCGTAGTTGAGTATTTTTTTCTCTTAACACCTTTATTTGCACCTGTCATAATAGTGACTATCAGCAGATTTGATGGGAATATAGACGATCGTCACTCTAGGAAATAATATTTTCTAATATATATTTCGAGGGATTGGGATAACTCAGTATCTGGATTCAATTAACTCCCGAACAGTTCCAGATGATTTATTTTCTATTATCTCATCAAGTTATCGACCATTGTGTCGGAAGACTCTCCTGCGACACACCCATCCGCATAATATTAATTTACACATTATATTGAGACTTAGTATATTAGTGATATCAACAGTATGGATTTGGAAGCTGTAACAGAGCTAGCTAGTCCTAGCGTCTGATGGCAGTTGAAGTACACTCGATCCATCAAGAGCTCTCCATTATCTATTATCTAGATCCGGCCTAGGATTTCGGGTATCTCGCTATCCACTAATCATCTTCTTCAATTATCACTCTTCCCTAATTTGGTGGTATGGTACACTGAACTGTAAGAACGGTGTGTTCTAAAGCAATAAGAAAGATATTATATCATCTTATTTGTGGTCACATGTTTTTTTTTTTTGTAATTCGTAAAGGATATGTAGGAACCAATTTGACATTTGACACAATAAACACTATAATCTAACAAGTCCAATATTTTTTTATGAGCATTTTAGTTAATTGCATATTTAATGATATTATTCGTACATAACGAACAAAGCAAGGGTATGCAAGATTAATATGGAATTTTAATTTTTGGAGGATCATATGGCTTCATTGCTGAAAGCTAATGTACTGAGGTAAAATAGAATAGAACAGAATAGAAAATAGAACTTTATTCTGGGACTAAGTCCCCTTAGAATAACAAAGATGAATTAATACAAAATAAAATACCAATCTGGGCAAAAACTAACTTTAAAAAAATTCTAACGTAATATACATTATTTAAAAAGTAGTATGTAACCGCTAAGAAATAAACAAAAAAAATATACACATATATAAACACACGCACATATATATACATACACACACATACACATATATATACATACATACACATACATATATATAAGATAAAGACCGGAGACTGGTGATATCAGCCTTAATACCATCTGGCAATGTAAACAAACATGCCAAATGTATATAAGGAGAATTACTGATTGAATAAAGCAGTGTTTTATCAGAAGCCGTGTGTGTTGCATCTCTATCCCTTTCCTTCTTCTTTTTTTATTTTTCAAGTCTGACGACGCTTAACTTATATACATACACACATAATGTATCTCAACCATTTTGATTTATTATAATTTTTATTTATTTATCAATCATCACTGCTTTTTGATAACACATGTTTCGGGCACATTAACATTTATAATATTTATGGTTGTTAGCACACGACTTCGCCATCATCATCAATTTTTTTTTTTTTTTTTTATCTAACGTTTATATCAGCAGAGCGATTTCATAAAATAAACATTTTAAGAGATAGAGTAACTCTTCAACGAACATCAGATCGCTTCCAACAAGCAAAACTGTTTAGTTTACTCTATATATTTCTCTACGTTTTGCAGAAACATCATATATACATTAGGAGTGGTTTGGCATTCGAGAGTGATAGTAGTTTATTCCTGTGTAGTCTAAAGATTCTAGCAAATATCACCCAGTGAATAAAAAATATTACAAGTATTTATTAACTTTCTATTCACATGTGTTTTTTATTATTCCTATCCTCTGGTATGCCCCTTCTTTGTTATTCGACTAGTATATTTGTACACCGCAATAGGATCAATTAATTCTGGATTATTTCATTCATGTCTATTCCTCTTTCCCAACGTTTCCAAAGTTGAGGGAACTCTGTGTACTTTAATTTATACTCTGCATCCAACGTTTCAGCTCATAGACCATTTTCAAGAGAAGAAAACTTTCTCAAACAAAATATACCATCACAGCCTTATTACATTTGCTCATTGTCGCTATAAATCATTTTTATGATAAAAATAAAAATTTCATTAGTTTTATGAATATGCCTCTGGCCACAGATGCAAAGTACGCATACAGCGTGCCCTTTTACCTTAAAACGCCCTTGTGCCATAAAAGGAAATTTTTGTATATATATTTATTCATGTATTTATATATTGTATTTTGTGTAGTAAATAAAGTCCTGGGGGGTTAGGAAAAATAATAGTTTAATGAATAATAAAAATTATTCAAATAATATTATTATTAATATAACTTGTCCAATTAAAATTAAAAATATATATTTTGGTGCTTTATAATAAATTGATCAGGGGTTGTCATGTGAACTTAAAACAAACGCATAGAAATTACTAAAAAGTAATTATTGGAGTAACTTATAATTTGCCACTAAATATGCAACAGTGTTATACATTATACTGTAAGTAATTGAAATAAAACATGTACTATTTAAATTAATTATAATCATTTATATCATCCTTGTGAATATTAATTCGCACGTATTGCAAATGTTAATCTAGAAATATAATTAAATATTTAATAGATTAATATAAACGTATTTAGAAGGTGTTCGCAACATTTATTGACTGCCTCTAATTCATTTAGGAATCGCAATTTGTTTAAAATGACAATCCATTTGCGGATTGCTGGGTTTCCAGATTAATGGAACATTTTCACCCAGATTGCTCAATTATCTAGAGATGAAAACGATTAAAGTAAAAGCCTTTTATTTATTTGAAAAACTAATGTCACTTTACGGTTCCGCATTAGTGCATAGATAAATAAATTTAGTTCCAGATAAATTAAAGTTTTACTGCCCTTAAACTTCAACTGAAAAAGTTTTTTATTTTTTGGGGGGTTTTATGGATAATAAGGAAGAACTTATAATTAATAATATTATGAAACAAGATCGGAGTATTAATTTTATTTTATTATTACTTATATGATACTTACAACAGTATAAAAAAAATACATCTAGTAAATATGTACATGGATATAATGACATAAAACACATATTGAGAAACTACCCACTGGTAGCACTCTAATATTAGGAGATCACGGGGCCATCTTCTTTTCAGACGCCTCGCAGTGTTATCAGGAATTGAATAGGAAGCAAGGTTAGAAACAAGAGGAGTGGAATGGTTATAGAGTTTATTATGGAAGGATAGATATCTGGATTGGGCCAAATCTGAAACATAAGGAACATTAAGGTCATTGTGAACGATTTTATTTGTAACAAATTAAGGAGCATTGAGAATTTTACGGAGGATTTTGAACTGTAAGGATTGGATAGGTGAAGAATTTGACGGTCTGGTGGATCCCCATAGCTCAACTCCGTAAGTCCAAATAGGCCTTATTATAGACATGTATATCAGACTTTTGTAATTAATTGGGAGGGGACAAACGCTCTAGTCTAGTGGGTGTTAAAGTAATCAGAAATGTCGAGCGGTTTCCTGTCGTTTTAGTCTTGTATGAAGATTTTAAGTTAGACCAGGTGTAGTCCAAGGAACCGAATTTGTTCATTAGGAATAACCGAATGGTAATATATATATATAAATATAATAAAAGGAATATAAATATATATATGTACTTCTTTCAGGGTGGAATTGGTCTGACAGAAAATTATTTTTAGGGCACAGCCGAGTAAAAGTATCAATCATATAAACACAAAAAATCAGTAATTACAAATATGTATTTTAAAATTATTTATTTAAAATGTTTTTATTTTGTATTGAGATATATTACAATCTTTCACTTATAAGGACAATAGTAATAGTGATAAAAAAATTACTTGATTCGCGCTATGTACAATAAATAAAAATATACAAACAGCAAAACAATAATACTAAAATTAAATGTATGAAGCATATTTAAATGAATTAAAAAAATATATTATACTTACATTTACTGAATATTTGGATATTACATCACAATAGAGAATCACAGTCCATTATGTTTTGATTGAACATTCAAATTACATTCTCTGGTAAAATTATATTAAAAAATACCTGGGTTTATTTTTTTTTTTTTATTATCTCTATTATTGTAAGTTATGGTACGACATCAACTACTTGTAAAAAAAATTCAGTGAATTGGTCTGAAGAGACAACAATAGAACTAAGGATGATCAATTTATTTTTTCTCACTCTTAGTTGTATCATGATCTGAACGTGAAAACAAGTTATATATAATCGTCTTTTCTTCCACGAAAAGACGAATTATTAACTTTTATTAAAATATCGAGTGTTAATCTAAAGTGGCATAATCCTCAATTATAAAAACATTGGATTTTATCGTTATCATTTCTGAAAGTTGAGATCGGTACACGTGTAAAATGATAATCTGACTTTTCAGGATAGGATGATGCAATAATCCAATGTTTTATTTGTATCATTTATTTATTAAATAATATAACATTCTATCTAATTCAATATTTTAAAAATGAAGTTAATTTCATTTTATATTAAAGTTTATATCATATATATTTGATGCAACCTTTTCTACTTTCACTTACCTATATATGTAATTAATACTTTTGATTATTATTTTGCTTCTACTTATTTTATATTTTTTTGTACATATAGTGCGAATCTCATCCTACCTCACTATGACCAATGTCCAAGAGACAGATTGTTGTAATACTCAATAAATAAAATAATAATAATAATAACATATATATAATAATAATAATAATAACATATATATATATATAATATATAGTAAGGGTAAGTATTGCTATCGTGAAAATTTTTGAATCTGAATTTTTATCGGAAATACACGTTTTGAGCTCTCCTGAGTCCAAATAAACAAGTCCCCCAAGATGGTCTGTGTGTCTTTGTGTGTATATATTTTATGTAAAATTATATCTATTACAATTGGTAATAATTATATTTTATGTAAATTATCTATAAGAACATATTCACATATAGCTTATAACCTAAATACTTATTATAGATTCGACTTTGTTTTTTTCTTTTTTTTTTTTCTTCAACAGAAACAGATTTTACTGTTAAGAAGAATTTACATTTATTTTTTGTGTATTTTTTATTTTTTCTAAAAGGGTTTATTTATATTTTAACATTGTACATAATTTTAAGTATCTTAGTATGGTTTCAAGAGTTTTTTATATAGATTTTTTTATTTTATTTTGTATATAGTATGTATATCCAATATTTTTTTTCTTTTTTTTTAATGATCTATCTTTAACTTAACTTTTTATGTTTGTTTTTATCTGGCCAGATATAAAATTTTAATTTCTGTACTTTTTTGTTATTCTGAAGGGACTTCGTCCCAGATTAAAATTATTTTTCTATTCTATTCTATTCTATGTATGTGAACAGTCTAGGTCAAAAACTACAAGTCCTACGAAATAGACATTACGTATTTAAGATATGTATATGAGAATAATTTAAGTAACTTTTTCCTTAAAATCGGCTAACCGGAAGTGTGACTTTATATCAATTATGAAGCACACTTTTACAATTTTCTCAAAAACAGCTTTAACGAATATTGATTAAA